>ONZH01027917.1:52500-89667 GCA_900303285.1 Rhinella marina | reverse complement strand
TTACCCATTTTCTTGCATCTAACACTTCAAGACCTGATAGTTCACCTGCTGCCAAATATATCCCACCCTTTGACAGATGCGATTCTATTCATGATAATCAATTGCATTTGTTTCATTTGTACATGGCTGATCAGTGTATAATGAAGTTCTCTAACATTTTAGGTACCCTAAAAAGTGATTGAAATTTTTCAAAAGGGAAGATAATAATGTAAACAGGCATGCATGTCTCTGTGCTAACACTGTATGTATAATCATACACTCAGAAACAAATGATATATAAGAGAACATAATGGCATGATTATCCACCCTTGAACATGAACATATGGCATGTACTTAGTGCATTGTAAGAAAGCAGTGCTGGTGTTACAGATATCTGGTGAGGCTGTGAAGTGAAGGAACATAGGGAATATATTAACTGTTCAACATCCATCAAAACAGGTGTTTTAGAAAGTTTTCTTACATGAAAATAAGTGGTACCATACTGTACATTCACCAATGTATCAGAAGACCTAGAGCAAACTCAGTATCTTAAGAGTTTTCCGGGATTTTCATATTGATGCTCTGTCCTCAGGATAGGTTATCAATATGAGATCGACAAGGGTCCGACTCCCGGGACTCCCGCCAATCGGCTGTATGAAGGGACTGTGGTGTTCCATGAGCATCTAGGCCTCGTGACATCACATTCATTGGTCATATGGCCTAGGCCAAGTGAATGGAGCTGACCGGCAAAACCAAGCACAGCCACTATCAAATGGACGGCACTGTGCTTCGTAAGCTATGAGGATTCCTCAAAAAGCTCAAAGGGGTGCCAGGAGTCGTACGCCTGCCAATATCATATTGATGACTTATCCCGACGATAAGTCATCAATATGAAAATCGCAAAAAAAAACTCAGTTAAGATTTTCTATTGTGTGATGAAGCCCAATTATATCAGTGATAAACCATAAATACATATACATATGGTGGGCACTAGACCCATCTTCTATAATCTGCCACATTTGCATTATGTCCAAGATATGACTATGTCTGAACAACATGGAATGACAACTTTTGCCCTAATGTAACTAATCACTTGATCATAGTTCCCAGTGCTTTACATACAAGATATCATACATATCTAATATGAAATATTCAGAAAAAGTTGGTCAGCATACCCTATTAAATGAAACAAATGTGCAGGTGCAACATGTATACCGTGGCTGTGATAAAAAAGCAAATACAAGAAACAGCACTCTGCAAACAGTTAATGGATTATAAATTGTATTAACTATTTTTAACAAATATATTGATCAAAATAAATGAGCCCCGGCAAGGCATGTCTGGGAACCTAGATTAAAATTACCCACCTCTTCTTTGGTCTAGACATCCAAATGAACTCAGGGAAAGAATCCAGAATCCAGCTTTAATCTGCTCTAATTAAAAACTGCCTGGGGACTTAGGTAGTTAAGGTGGAAGACCAAAATGGAGGTAGCCAGAAAGCCATATGTAAAATGCAAATGCAAAGTTGGTTAGCACTAGAGATGAGCGAACGTGCTCGTAACGAGCACTGTACCGCTCAGCTCCCCTGCACTCGCATGGGCGCAGGCAGCCGCTTCCGTCGGGTGAGGAGGACGGAAGCGGCTGCCTGCGCCCATGCGAGCGCAGGGGATCCGAGCGGTACAGTGCTCGTTACGAGCACATTCGCTCATCTCTAGTTAGCACATCCTAAACAAAATACAGTAAATTTGCATGTGCACATACACCATGGCGGTAATACAAAAAAACAACAACACAAGATGCAACAGTAGACTGACCTTCCAGTCTAGCTGCTCATTGTTCAAAGCTGTTTTGATTAGATCAAGAAGACAAACATGGGGAATGCACAGAACACTCACACAGTGCCCTCCTTTTCATCTTTTTAGCTGCAGATCTGTCAATTCCAAGATGACCACACCACTTCTCAGACTGGACACTACTGGACAATACTGTGCATTTGGTAGTCCAAGAGACTTCCTGCCGCCCTTGGAGTGACCAGCACTGCTCACGTTAACAGTGCTGGCCAATCTAAGGGCAGGCCTGGACCAGTAGGAAGTGGTTTGGGCTACCGATGCACAGTATGAACCAGATTGTCTGAGAAGCAGTGTAGCCATTTTGGATGGCAGAAGAGCAACCTGGGAATCTGCAACCAAAAAAAAAGTTGAAAAGAAGGACACCATGTAAATGTTCAGTCCGTTTCCCAGTTAACGTGATTTTTTTTTTCTTGAACCGGAGGGTCATTTTAATGAAATCATTGCTCATGATATTAGTACAACAGAGTTGACCTAAAAAGTAGTCAACTCTGACAAATATTCATTCTTCAGTAACTGATTAATATTAGACCTCTACTACAAGCGATCCATCAATCCTCCATTTATGAGCATAGTACAATTTCTAGGTTCAGATTGCATCAGAAAAAAGAAGCTCTCAATCCTACCAAGACATTATGAAATTAGCATAAAATTTTGGACATAAAGAATAGTTGGCAAAAAGCTCATTTCTTTAAAGGAACCCAAACTCAATTATTCTGATGCACAGCAGCAAATCCCCTGCTTCTCTTCACATCCACCATAGGGTTAAATGATAGAACTATGGACCTGAAAACACAATGAATCTTAGTTGAAGATAAAATATAAAATATATATATAACATATAAGAAAATAAATATTTTAACATTACAATGTATGGTTTCCAGGTTCACTTCCATATTCTCAGACCATGAAATATCAAGAAAGGGTTCATTACAGATGCATGTCAGGATGTCATGTCAGAAGGCTAGGAAAGCTTATCTTTATCTCAGTTTAATATTTCGAATAATTAAAAATGTTTAATTAAAATTAAGCATTTCTTTGGTTTTCATAGTCACAGAATGACCTTAACTGAAAATAATCCTATTCTTCAAAAATAGTTAATCACATTGCACTATCATTATATGGATTTCTTACTATGAGTCCTTAATTTCTACTGACATTTCCAGGATGTTACCATGATGAAAAATGTGCCTTAGGCTACTTGCACACTTGCGTTTGCAGGATCCGTATGTGAGATCCGTCCAGGCTCTCACAAACGGATCCATCATGATAATACAACCGTCTGCATCCGTTATGAACGGATCCGTTTGTATTATCTTTTACATAGCAAAGACGGGTCCGTCATGAACTCCACTGAAAGTCAATGGAGGACGGATCCGTCTTCTATTGTCAGACAAAATGGATCCATCCCCATTGACTTACATTGTGAGTCATGACGGATCCGTTTGCATCAGTTTCTTCATGGAGACACCAAAACGCAGCAGGCAGCGTTTTAGTGTCCGCCTCCAAAACGGAATGGAGACTGAACTGAAGCAAACTGATACATTCTGAACGGATCCTTTTCCATTCAGAATGCATTAGGACAAAACTGATCAGTTCAGGACCATTTGTGAGAGCCTGTGACGGATCTCACAAGCGGATCCTGTAAACGCAAGTGTGAAAGTAGCCTTATATTTTGGGTGATAATCTCCAAGTAAGGGCAATTTCACATATATTTTAATTTTAGTCAGTATTTTTGTATTATTATTTATAAGCCAGGTGTAGAACATAAAAAGAGAAAAACTATAACGAAAAGTCTTATACTTCTGTGCTTTGGACCTACTTCTGGTGATGATCCAAAAGAGTGACCCAAATATACCTATGTGAATGTAACCGTAGGTGATTAAAGAGATTCATTTTTGTCACTAAAAGAAGAACAAGACAAACAAGAGGAACAACATCAGGGAAGGTTTTTCAGTGTTTTCCTTTGTGGTCTCTTTTGGAATTCATCTCTGGGAGGATGGATCTCGCTAGCTTGAGCTGGGTTTTATCCAAGAAGCCTTAGCGTTGAGCTGGGTTTTATCCAAGAAGCCTTAGCGTTGAGCTGGGTTTTATCCAAGAAACCTTGTATTGATAAAGATCCAATGGATACAATTCAAAATGCAACTTTATGCCTGAACTTTTCATTACCTGGTAAGTGACTCTCATGCCACATTGCTGGATTTCATTTGCACACTGGTCTTATTTCTTTTTATGATATGTAAGGGTTTCCACTCCTGGCCAAATAGCAACTCTTGAAATCCCTACAAGCTTAACAACAGTGTACGCCTCATACATAAACAACAAAAAAAAATCCTACTGCATTGATGCTTATAATGAGGCCTTGAGTGAGTTAAATCCAAAGTGGTTACCATGGCAGCCCATCTCTTTCTCTCTTAAAGAGGAAAAGCACCATTAGGTAATTATTAATAACAGTGCATTGGGCTAAGCCAAAGCTCACGATGGCTTATAGTTGCAGCTAAGAACACATGTACCAATGGTTGCTTGTGTCAGGCTGCATTTATCTGAACAAAATATAATTTAGGGTCACAACAGGTAAAAAACAAACTTATTTATTTTACATATGTGATAAAATAATTATACCCGGAGTCAAACATATTATTGATGGTTCATTTATGCAGATAAAGCTTTATGGTGTTGAGAATTTTTTTTTAAATTCACAACTAACAATAACTTGGTCTTTACAGGGAAAAAAAACAACCTTATCCGCCCAGGGTTTTTCTTTTTTCCTTCAGTTTGCACGCTAACTCACCAGGTTTTGCTTTTATCTGTAATTCTGTACGACCTTTATAAAGGACCTTAATCTACAATCACAATGTAATGGTACTTAGTGGTAAAATATCAAGGCAAAAAAAGAAGTAAGTTCCATAAAAAGGTTAGCAATCTCAGAGTTCTTTATTCCGTCCTTTTTCAGAAGAAAACAAAGTATATGCCATACAGTCTTGATGGTCTGGATTTAGGGCCACGTGCTTAACGACAGCTCTTGACTGAAGAAAAAACCCCAAGCCATTACCTAGGTATTTTCTGTATTTTTCCCTCACTTAGGTGAGATCTCTTAACGAATCTTCCTTTTATTTTCTGCGTGCCATATATTTTTGCCGAGTGGGGGGCAGGAATTAAGGGTCATCCTAACTGAATGGTAAAAGGTCAAAATCATAAATTGTGAACTACATAATTGGCCAAAGTACTATTTTCAGATATCACGGTTTAAGGTATGTATTTTATACTTAAGGTATGTACTTTCTGTATATTCTAGTTATTAGTAGAATAAAATATGCAACAGGTATATTTGATTTGTTATGGATGGGAATTAAATTTTTGGTATTTACATATAGATTTGTTTTTGAAAATAACATTGCAGGTTAATTTTAATTTTTTTATCAAATATTTTTGAGCATACATGAAACTGCAATAACAGCAGCACATTCCAAACAAATCTTTACTTGTCCTTAGAAGTATCTATTGAACCAAAAAAGAAAATTCATAAATCATATACTGTACATTTTTGCTGAGATAGTGGTGGAAATCTTTGAATTAATGCTCCATGATAGATTTTCGTTATTACCTTTTTTCTTTGCACTAAACAGATGTAAAAGAATGCATATATATTGCTAATGGGTCTTGTATGGCAAAAAGGGTTTTTTTTTTCTGTGAGGATTTGTGACTGTGACATTTTATTACGGAGTTGCTAGTAATGTTTAAAAGGTTTTCCAGGGCATAATTTTTTTATAAAAAACCATTGTAAAAAAAAATAAAAAATAAAAATAAAAATTCTATATACAGTACATTCTATATGAAGTATATACCTCACAATTCTGCCCCTGGTCACTGCTGTGCAAATGCTTCTTCTAACTGAATACATTCATACGGGGTCGGGGACAATGTGGTCACATGTTTATGTAAGGGACAATGAGCACAGTAGACTTTTCAATACGGGTTAAAAATAGTTTAATCCTAAAAAAAATCCTCACAATAGTGCAGGTTACAATTGATACAAACTGTATATAATAAAATAAAACCAAATTAAAAGTAGTGCTAATTTGGATTATCCTCAGGATAGGTCATCGATTTTTGATAGGTGCAGGTCTGATTCCCGGCACCCCCTCCAATCAACTGGGCCTGTGATATCATGTTCAGTGGCCACATGGCCAATGTGCAGCTCAGTCCTATTTAAGTGAATCGATCCAATGGATGGCCCTGTGCTTGGTAAGCTACAAGGAGGTGGTGGCGCTCACCAGAGTTCTACAGCCTCCTCAAACAGTTGATCGTGGGGGTGCTGGAAGTTTGAACCCACGATCACATATTGATGGCCTATCCTGAGGATAGCCCATCTATATGAAGATCTTGGAATAGCCTGTAAATATTAGGATCCAGTATCCATGCAGATTGCTATATACTAGACAGTATCAGTAAAAGCACATATTAATCACTCTTCAGTTTCTCTATATACCTCAAGGTGTGATTAGTCCCTTGTGACATGTATACATGTTGTATCTAGGCATCACTCTTGGCCATGGGATAGGAGGTCAGGATCAGAGGTTTTTCAGAGACGGTCAGTCACTGCCAAGCTCCTGTAGAGACTGCACAGGCTCAGATACTATGACAGACATATACCCATAGATGTACATTATGGAGAGACAGGGGAGTAGCATGTAATTTCTTTTGTTTAAAGAAACCAATCAGCATGCATGGAACCTCCATCTAACAAACTTGTTTTTCAGCATATACCACAAATTCTAGGTGCTTTGCCAATAAAAAAAAAAAAAAAAAGTGGTCAATACTGGTTCCCTGACCGGTGCTGGACTTTTTGCCCTGATTCCTTTCTATCATAGCCAGCATTCACTTTTTCATCAATTTATGCTACACTAACTCATCTATGGGATCAGACCAAGCGAGGTAGCCTTCTCTTTCCGCAGTCACCAGTGAGCCTTAGTGCACATGACTCTGTGACCAATGCACCACTTGTCCTTCCTTGGACCACTTTTGGTAGATATTAACCAAAGAATACTGGGAACACCCCACAAGACCAGCAGTTTTGGAGATGCTCTGATCCAGTCATTTAGAGAGTCAAAAGTCACTCAGATCCATAAACTTTCCCATTTTTCCTGCTTCCAACGTATTCATTTCAAGAACTAACGATTAACTTCCTGCCTAATATATTCCACTTGACAGGTGCCATTGTCTCAAGATGTTCAACTCACCAGTGAGAGGTTTTAATGTTAAGGTTGATAGATAGATAGATAGATAGATAGATAGATAGATAGATAGATAGATAGACATATATAGCATCTTGTCACCTCATAATACATAAGTGACAGAGCAGAAGATTCGGAACCCAATTCACTATTTCACGTTAACATAATGAGGTTTGAACACAGTATAGTGAATAGCTTCTTGCACTAGTCATCAGACAAAGGACTGCATGAGCTCAGCGCACTCAAGATGCATTGTCAGCAGGATCTACACCAGAGAATAGAAGTGTAAAATGTACGAATTCTGCAAACCTAACAATCATGGTCATGGTGGGAATAAAATAAAACTCCAGTCTTTAGTAACTTGACAAGTGTCCTTATAATGCTAAGGAAAAATTCCAGTCTGATTCTAGACAATAATTCAACTGTAATAACC
This sequence comes from Rhinella marina, assembly GCA_900303285.1. NCBI lineage: Eukaryota > Metazoa > Chordata > Amphibia > Anura > Bufonidae > Rhinella > Rhinella marina. The sequence goes on along the minus strand of ONZH01027917.1, from coordinate 82,174 downwards.
TCCATAGGAGACCGGCGAGGACAGGGTCCAAACTGTGAAGAGGTTATCTCTTGAAAAGTTTGCTCTACAATGGAACATTTAATTGAAGTAGTATTACAATATAAATATTTATTGTTTTTTATATACATTTTTTCTCTGGCAGCGCCCCCTGCTGTTTATGCTTCTGGCCCACCTTCTCCTACAGTCAAAGGTGGACTGACATGCTCAGTAGCTTCCCAGTGATCTTACAGTTAATGAGGTGGTGACCTTTCATTCATTTATTCATCCCAGCATATATACAATATGTTTTGCCCTATAAGATGCACTTTTCTCCCCCCAAAGTGGGGGTAAAATGTCATTGCGTCTAATGGGGCGAATACTAATGACAACTTCCATTATGGAAGCGCTCATTAGTACAGAAGGACCGGAAAGCGGCGAATGCAGCGCACCCTGAGCTCTGTACTCATCGCTTCCTTGTCCTCAGCTGCTTGCTGTGATGTGACTGTGCAGAATATAAGGACATCGGCGCACTTTGACCCCACAGTGTGTGCGTTGGGTCACAGCACAGCGTGTGGCAGGCTGAACTAAATGAGTGTGGATGTAAGGAGCGCTGGTTTTCGTAGCAGCAGGAGAGGTAAGTTAATTGTTGTTTTTTAATGTTTGCTCTGAGCCTGGGGGATCTGATCTGAGGTCTGCTTGGGGGTCATTCACATTGGGATCTCATCTGAGGTCTGCTTGGGGGGTCATTCACATTGGGCTCTGATCTGAGGTCTGCTTGGGGGTCATTCACATTGGGATCTGATCTGAGGTCTGCTTGGGGGTTTTATTCACACTGGGGTTGTGATCTGATGTCTAATTGGGGGTCATATGAACATTTGGGCTCTGAGATGAGGTATGATGAAAAATATATATTTTTTTATTTTCCTCCTCTAAAACCTAGATGCATCTTATGGAAAGGTGCATCTTATAAGGCGAAAAATATGATAGCTAGATCACTGTAGACAGTGGAGAAGGAAGTTGTATTACATACCACAGTGTTATTTATTAGTGAGATCACTATGGCTGTGTGAGGGACCTCTTTCTATGTTGGGGATGAAAGAGATAACAAGAGATGATCGCAATAACATAATAGGAAATTCGGGTGCTTAGGGACCTGCCACCATGAAAATGCAGTGTAATCTGCTAGTAGAATGTTACAGATCAGGAGGAGTTGAGGAGATCGATATATAGTTTTGTGGGAAATTATTCAGAATCATGTCTCATTCACTGATTTCCATCAGAGATTTTAAGCTGAAACATAACAGGTACAGATCTTTTCCTTATACCTTATGTCTTTGGAGGCTCCAATCCTGGTTTGGGCTCACAATCACTGATCAAAACACTGGCGTGTGAATGAGGCACAACTTGTATTTTATTCAGATAAATTCCTGCTGATTCTGGGCTTTGAAGTCCCGGAGTCCGTCCTATCAGTGACTGACAGCTATCTCTGTATACACAGTCATAGAGGGAAGGCTGTTAGTCACTGATAAGACTGTCTCGTTTTTTGCTCCCTGCCTTCCCAGAGCCATAACTTTTTTATTTTTCCATTCACATAGCTGTATGAAGGTGTGTTTTTTGTAGGACAAGTTGTACTTTCTAATGCCACCATTTAATAGGATGTAGTGATAAGTGGGAAAAAAATTCCAAATGGGGTGGAATTGGAAAAAAAATGCAATTCCTCCAGTTTTAAAGGTTGTTTTTTTTTTTTTTTACAGCTTTCACGATGTGGTAAAACTGACTTGTGCTCTTCATTCCCCAAGTCAGTACGAATCCGACGATACCACATACTGTATAGTTTTTTTTTGCATTTTAATACTGAAAAAAAGAAAAACTTTGGAAATATTTTTTTCTTTTCATTGCCATATTCTGACTCCCCACAACTTTTTTTTATAGTTATGTTTACGGAGATGTGGGGGGGGGGCTCATTTTTTATGGGATAATCTGTAGTTTTTGCCGATTCCATTTTGGGGTGTCTATGACCTTTTGATCATTTTTTATTGTGTTTTGAGAGATAAAGGGATGAAAAAATGGTGAATCGGCCATTTTTCCCCCATTACGCCATTCACCGTATGGGCTAACTTTTTATATTTTAATAGTTTGGCCATTTTTGCACATGACAATGCCCATGATGTTATATTTTTTGCTTATTTTTATTTTGTTTTTGGGGATTTGAATTTTAATATTTTTCTAACCTTTTTTTAAAACTTTTTATTAGGTCCCCAAGTGGACCACAACTTGCAATCATGAGATTGCAACTTGTACAGAATAATGGAAAATGGTCCATTATTATGTACAGAAATTACTATATCCCAGTGCAGTGCTGCCACTTGATTGCCTGAACTGGGATATACTTATAATCAGCCTGGAAGCATAGTACTTTAGAGCATTTCGCTTTCCCCTATCTCCAGAGGGGGAAAGCGCGCTTCCGGGTTTTCGAATCGTCAAACGCCATCTTTAAAGACCTGCCATCTGCCACACGTGTGTCAGGAAGGGGTTAAATGAATTAAATACAAGTTATACTGAATTTTTCCCCATAAAACTATATACAAATCTGCTCAGCTCCCCCTGCTCTATAACATGCTGTCTGCATCCTGGATACCATGTTTAATGTGACAGTTTCCCTTTAATGAGCTGCTGCCCACCCACAGAAAGGAATTAAATATAAAGAGAGCTGCAGGTAAGGGTACTTTTACACTTGCGTTTTAATATTCCGGTATTGAGCTCCGTCATAGGGGCTAAATACCGGAATAAAACGCTTCAGTTTTGTCCCCATTCATTGTCCTAAAAGCATTCCGTTCAGTTCTCTTCAGTCTCCAGACCGGAGAGCAAACCGCAACATGCTACGGTTTGCTCTCCGGTCTGGGCATCCACACCAAGACGGATCTGGAATGACCCCCAATGCAAGTCAATGGGGACGGATCCGCTCAGTGTGACACAATAGTAAACGGATCCGTCCTCCATTGACTTTCAATGGAGCTCATGATGGATCCGTCACCTTGCACTTTTCCCTCCTCCCTCCAGGAGGGGGCGCTGTGGGGAATCTTACCATTGTGCTCGCCGTCCTCCTCCTCCTCTGGAGCTGCTGGGACAGGTAAGTTAACCCCCCCTCCTTAACACAGTGTCTGACACATGGGGGGCCGGAGCGCGGTTCCGGCCCCACACGTGCACCTGCGTCAGCATGGATCCGGCGGATCCGTGCTACTGCTAGTGTGAAAGTAGCCTAAGTAAGAACCATAAAAATAGTGAAAATTACACTAGAAAGGTTTTTTTTTTGCACTGATATAGCTAAAATAACGCTGTGCAATGATCTACATTTTTTTAATTTGTGGGATTACCCCTTTAGGCAGGCACATTCCATAGGTAAAGACACCAGGTGTAAGTAGATATTTTTTAAACACTACTCTATACAAAACAGTTTTTGTTCGTGCGTATGTTGATGCTGACTTGCTTTTTTAGACTGCTTCAGTTTATAATTTGCGGGTTAAAATGAACTGTAAAAAGAACGTCTTCTCGGCCCTCCGTAGCGGATTTTGCTAAAAAGCAACCAGTGCCATAGAAACAGAACCTGTGTATATATATATATATATATATATATATATATATATATATATACACACACATATATATACACACATATATACACACATATATACATATGCAGGATCTGTTTCCCAAGAAATTAAAGCTGTGAACCCATCACAGACTTGGAACATAACTTAGAATAGTAGAACGTTGGATATCTAAAAAAAATCTTCCTTTATTGGTATGTATTAAAAGTCAGTGTGGAAAATCAATTAAAAACAGTCTCTGTATAGGGATAGCACCTTGCGGGACTAGTAGATAAAAGGCAGCACCTCACTACAGTAACTATAGCATGGTCTGTAAAAATTTACACAAAAATATATAAACAATTAAAAAGATAAACATCATGGGCATAACCACGTGCAAAAACACCAATACTATTAAAATATAAAAATACTGCAAACGGAAAAAAAAAGTCAAAATGATGATTCGCCATTTTTTGGTTGCTTCACCTACCGCAAAAAATGGAATAAAAAATTATCAAAAAGTCACAGACTCCAAAACGGTATCAATAAAAACTATGGAGCCCCCACACAGCCTCATACACTTAAAAATAAAGTCTTAATATGATGAGGCAAAGAAAAAATTATTTTTTCCAAAGTTATTTTTTTACAGTATTAAAACACAAGATATGTGGTATCATTGTAATTGTTTTGACCCAGAGAATGAAAATTACAGGTCAGTTTTACTGCTGTTGCCATTAGAAATTATAACTTGTCCCGCAAAAAACAAGCTATGTGAATCGAAAAATAAAAAGTTATGGCTCTGGGAAGGCAGGGAGTAAAAATTGAAAAAAAAAAAAAAAAAAAAAAAAGGGAAAATGGCCTGGTCCTGAAGGTGTTAAATTAAGTCTTAGCGAATAATACCTTTAGTAATGTGGCACATTTTATTTTCTGTTGAATTCCACTTGTGCACCTGAAAAAAAAACCATATGCATGAAATTGGACGCATAGAGAGGTTCATTGCTCTGTCTATATTTGACGTCACGCTTGTAATTGTAGTTAATGTCGAAAGAACATTACTGTATCTACAATTTTTGTCACTTATTTCCATGGAAACGTGTTCCAGTACTGCTGTGCAAAGCAAATCCAGACACTACTGTTTTTTGTGGAGATCAGACTTATGAACAGAGATGTTATGAGATGCAACCCCTTGGACTTCACCCAAGTTGTTTTTTCCCCCCATTCATTAAGAATTCCCCAATGTTCACCAATTTTGTTGAGGGTATCCTCTAAAAGGGAATGTAGTTGTGATAATCCCATCTACACCGATCCCCACTTCCTGTATCTGCTGGGGCCAATACCATCAAGTTCTAATGACAGTACAGGAAAGCGGCGCTCTGGTGACATCATCATACCAGTACGAGTGTGCTCCAGAGATGTTTCTATTAGCTGCATCTGAAGAGTGGGACCTTTAAAAGTGTCCTTGTTCCAGAGTGTACACTTATCTGGATACTAGAAGTACCGTAAGGGCCCATTCACTCGACCATATTTTTCTTTCCGCAATTTTGCTGATTGGATGCGGATCCATTAATTTCAATAGGGCCACAAAAGATGTAGACAGCACATCGTGTGCTGTCCGAATCCACATGTCTGTTCTGCGGCCCTGTAAAAAAGATCCGTTCTCCGGACAAGAGTAGGCATTTCTATCAGAGTATGACGTCCCTATCCGCGAAATGCGGAACGCACATGGGCGGTATCTGCAGTATCACAGAAAAAAAAAATATGTTCATGTGCATAAGCCTTTAAAGGGGTTCTGCAATTCTGTAAAACTGATGATCTATCCTCTGGATAGATCATCAGCCTCTGATCGGCAGCGGTCCGACACCCAGGACCCCCGCCGATCAGCTGTTTGAGTAGGCTGCGGCGCTGCAGGAGCGCCGCGGCCTTCTCTGTGTTTACCGCAGGCCAGTGACGTCACGACTAGTATCACAGGCTTGGGCGGGGCTAAGCTCCATTCAAGTGAACAGAGCTTAGCCCTGCCCAGGCCAGTGATACTAGTCATAACGTCACTGGGCCTAAGGAAAACACAGAGAAGGCCGCAGCGCTCCTGCCTTCTCAAACAGCTGATCGGCGGGGGTCCCGGGTGTCGGACCGCCGCCGATCAGAGGCTGATGATCTATCCAGAGGATAGATCATCAGTTGTAAAGAACTGCAGAACCCCTTTAACAATGAAAGGGAGAAATGAGTCTTAGTGCGAGAAGGAGGTAGTCAGAGTAATATTTATATTGTGAGTTGATTATTCTGCAGAGCAGAACTGAAATAACTGAACAACTTGAAATGGGAATACCCCTTTCATTTTCCAATCTTTAAGAACGGCAAGCTAAAATATGAACATGCAGGTGAATTAATACTTTTCCTCATTAAGTTTGTGGAGTGCGGCTGACTTTAATAAGCATGGGTAATGTAAAATATAGTAGACACACCCTTCTATGCCTGCCTTCCTTCCTCAATTCACCTTGTTTGCTCAAACTACTTGTAATATGTGACACTGTAAATGCATGGGTTTTATTAAATAAAAGTTTCTAAATTCATATAGAAATTTTTAAAGGGGTTGTCCCATTAAGACATCACATTCCCTATACCATGAGAATGGTAGCCCGTGCCTCCCACTGAATAGAGGGGCCGAGATCAATAATTACAGCTCCATTCAGCTCTACGGGACTGACAGAGATAGAGTACAAGTGCTCTGCTATCTCCAGCAACTACATAGAGCTGAATGGATAAGAAGTAAGTTGTCCTAACGGGACAACCTCTTTAAGGCCCCTTTCAGACGAGCGAGTTCCACATATCAAACTCACATCGCAAGTAGGCGGACACTCCCGTCCTGACCTCCCAGCACTGCCAGGGTCACATAGCATTATATGGATTTACGATGCTATGTAACCCTTACAGGTCTGGAATGTATTGGATAACACTGAGATAATACTTTCAGTGTTATCCAACACATTGCAGAACTGTAAGGGTTACATAGCATCATAAATCCATATAATGCTATGCGGCCCTGTCAGAACTGGGAGGTCAGGACGGCACCTGCCGCTTACTCACGCTGCGAGTCCAGAGTGTGGAATTTGCTCACCTGAAAGAAGCCTAAAGGGGTTATCTGAGATTTTTGAACTGATGACCTATCCTTCAGATAGGTCATCAGTATGTGATTGGTGGGGGTCTGGAGAATAGGTCATCAGTTCAAAAAACCAGGAAAACCCTTTTCTTAAAGGGGTTGTGTCACTTCAGTAAATGGCATATATTATGTAGATAAAGTTAATACAAGCACTTACTAATGTATTGTGATTGCCCATATTGCTTCCTTTGCTGGCTGTATTTATTTTTCCATCACATTATACACCACTCGTTTCCATGGTTCCGACCACCCTGCAATCCATCAGCAGTGGTAGTGCTTGATTAAGTGCTGGCCTCTCTGGTGGCCGGGAGAGCATATAGGCTGGTGCTTTTTTCTATACCATGCAAGCATGCATGAAGGATTGCAGGGTGGTCGTAACCATGGAAATGAGCAGTATATAATGTGATGGAAAAATTAATCCAGCCAGCAAAGGAAGCAATATGGACAATCACAATAAATTAGTAAGAGCCTTGTATTAACTTTCTCTACATGATAAATGCCACTTCCTTTAAATATTTTTAGAAAAACAAAAAACTAAAAAGCTTCACAGGCATACTGTGAGGATTTATTACACAGTATTAGAATATATTATTATATATTAAGAAATGCCAAATTGTAGTTAGAATACAAATCTTGACATTCATCTCAGTAATTTAAACATTTCTTTAAAAAAAATTCGTTAAAAAAAGTCAGTAAAAGAAATAATGTAGTTGAAAAAAAATACAGCAACTTCATCATCAGCAAAATAAAGCCACATCATACAAAATGGTTTCGTTATAAAAAAATAAAAAATAAAATGTGTGCCATCACATGAACAAAAATATTAGATAAATGTATATATGCAATTTGAGATGAAAAATCCCAACATATAAAATACAAAAAAATTAAAAATATTGCAACGCAGCATCTGGAGAAATGGTTCTTGACCATTTATGTGAAAAGGGAATTATATTAATGTACTTATGTTCTTAACGTCAATGGAGAAAAAAAACAAAACATGTACAACAGCTACTGTAGATGAAAAAAAAGCCTTAAAATCATTATAAATATGAGGGACTGGCCTGGAAAATGAACAATCATGCTGCACAACGTTATAAAAAGGCTATTCAAATTTGTAGAATAAAAATACCAATTCCAAATTCACTTTTTTTTTTGGGGGGAGGGAGGCGTTTCTAGTTTACAATGGCTTTTCTGCAGAATGTTGCCAAAGAATAACCTATTGTTGGTAAAAGTCATTTTCTGTGTGGTGAGTTTTATTACTTGTAATTTTTGAACAGAATACAAATTCTCATGTAATTTCCAAGGACACAGAAGAAAAGAAGAAATGCACAAGGCGCGCAATGCACAAAAGGTGAGCTCCAACATTTTCCTGACATTTTATTACAGCCATCTTAAAAGCAGGACAAAAACATTTTTTTGCAAAAATTCTGGCTCTCCTCCTCCACGTTAACCATTAAGTACGGCACAGAGCAGTCTGTATATACATAAAGCAAAAAAAAAAAAAAAAATCTTTTCACAGAAGATGACATCATGATGCAAGACTGTGCAGCCTGTCAGCAAAAGCCCTATGGAGTGAATTGCTGTTTCTTCTTTCCAGAACGTTCTGTTGGAATCACCGCAGGGTACGCTTCATCCTTCCCACTGCGATCTTGTTTACAATCTGCGCGCTTTGCGTGGACGGCAACCATTGTGAGGGATGGGGGTGTTGTCTGTAATGGAGATCACTTCCAGTCCTCCCATGGTTAACCCTTTGATGGCATGCTGAGAAAGGAAAAGAATGGACAAAACTGACACTCCAGATATCGCACTTTCTGTTGTTAGTTGCATATCATACATACCAGACATTAGTTTTTTTATTGTATATGTACAATGTGCCATTTGGTTTTGGTGGCTTGGAGAAAGCAGATTTTCTTTACTCTTAGGGCTCATGCACACTACTGTATGTATTTTGCAGTCTACAAAAAATGGATCCGCAAAAAAAAGGGAGGACGTCCGTGTGCATTCTGTATTTTGCAGAACAGCTGGCCCCTAATAGAACAGTTCTATCCTTGTCCGTAACGCGGACAATAATAGGACATGTTCCATTTTTTTTGCGGAACGGACATATGGAAATGGAATGCACATGGAGTAACTTCTGTTTTTTTGCAGACCCATCGAAATGAACGGTTCTGCATATGGTTTGCAAAAAAAACGGAAACACAAAGAAAATACGTTCGCGTGCACGAGAGGTTTTTAGGTCTGCTGTACACAAAAAAAACATAGAAAATGTTTAATCCACAATTTGCAAAGTTGCTTCGTTCCTGATTTGCAACACATTGGGACAGTGGAAAGACAGGTCTGTTTCAGTAATTACTTGCATGCCCTGTGTAATATTTCTGGAGCATATTTTTATTTTATTTTTTTTAACCCGTGTGTTGTACCACTCTTGTAATATTTCTACGAGACGTTTATGAATGAATGGCCAGTAGTCTGAACTAAAGGTCCAGATGGGTGTTACCAGTTTTGGGGGTGTCCCTGCACAGTCTGACACTATCCAATGAGTGCTGATAGTGTCAGACTACAGAAACACACGCACAACTGGTAATACCCATCTGGATCTTCACTGTAAACTGCTGACAATTCATTCATAACTTCCAGCAGGAATAATAAAGGAATGGCACAACATAGGGTTCTAAGAATAGATGCCTCACAGTACTTCTTACAAGGGGGGGTGAAGCAGACATGTGAAGAGAGGTTTCAGGTCTTCTTCAACCCATTAACTGTTTGACATTAAAGGGGTTGTCCAAGTTATTTTTTTGTTCTTTGTAGGTTTCTAACTAGTCAAATATACCAGATTTGCCATACACTTTGTGCTTCTAAAGCAGCTGGTTTCTCAGATTTCACTGAGGGTCACATGACCTGTGATGTCAGCTTTCCTCCCTGCTAATTTGGTATTCGTGCACAAGCAGATAAGAGTCTGTACACCAGACGTCACTATGTTGGCCACGCCCCCTGCACTGCCAGCTGCTCTCTCCCTGGATTTTTTCAGATAAAACCTTAACCCCTTCAGCCAGCACAGGGCTGAAGGCCTTACTACAGTAGCTGCAGGCAGTGAGGAGACAAATGCTGCGCACATGAGCTGACAGAGCAGTTCTGCAGAGTATTGCGCAAGAAAGATAGGGGGAAGTTCCTGTGTGTACTGTATCAGCAGTGTCATTGTACAGCTGGGACTTGTAGTCCTACACATATAACATGCTGATGAGTATCCCAGCAAGCAGACATGTCACTCAGCCCTTTGCAGAGCAGCGGGGGGAGGAGCAGACATTTTTTGCCTAAAACCTGCTTAGCTCAGTTATATATTGCTTCCCATCAGATTTACAGAGCTATTTTTTTTTCATAACTCGAACAACCCCTTTAACGGCTGAGGATTTCCCAGCTCCAGTGGTATCCGCTAATGATGCTAAACATGAACGTCATCAATCCATTGTAGTTATCATAATGACAGATAATAAACATTCCCATTATCAGACACATAAAGGGAAATTTATCAAAACTGGTGTAACGTAGAACTGGCTTAGTTGCCCATAGCAACCAGATTCCATGTTTCATTTTTATAAAGGAGCTCTGAAAAATAAAATGTGGAATGATTGGTTGCTAAGGGCAACTAAGCCAGTTCTACTTTACACCAGTTTGATAAATCTCCCCCATAAACTCCTGTTTAAGGAGAAATCCACAAAATAGCAGCAATTATATGCGGCATTCCAGCAAGTGAATCTCACTTTTCTTACATAATGATTACATAGGAGCCGTTCATTTCTTGTACTGAATAGGAAATCAATTTCCCACGGTGATCACCAAAAAAAGATGTAAAAAGTTGTGTCATGTGATACCATTTCCAATTCCTCTGGACTTCTTCAATGAAGAATGTAACACAGCTAGCAGAACCTGGGGGGAGGTTTATCAAGACTGGAGTGGGATATGCCGAATGTATGCCCCTTGAAGCAGATGCCCCTTGATACATTAGGCGCACCTCTAACCCACCCAGAAACTGGCTAGAGTAGACTTGGGTTGTAATTTCTGCCAGTTTCTCGTGCCCAAGCTAAAAAAAAAAAAAAAAAAAAAAAAAAAAAAAAAAAAAGGGTAAAAGGCAAGGATGGTATTGAAATTTTAAAATCTATAATCACCAGTTCAAATAAAAGAAGTTTTAGTTCCAGCTGGACTTCTCTTTCATGACTGAAGCGAGGACGTGTCCGTATACCATGACAACATGGCTGCACCAGATGGGAGGGTCAGAGGAGAGCAAAGGGGAACCAGTGAGTATATGTTCTTTTATTATTTTAACTTTGACCCATTTTTAACCCCTTATATGCTTGTATTAGACATAACTGGTCTTTGTTTACAGTACAGTATGGAGGATGAAATAGATTGGTGAGCACCACTGTACAAACCTTTTCCATAAGCCTCGGATTTCTTGTGTTTTTCTCTCCATGGAGTATTCACTAGCTTTATTCCATATAGACATGAACCCATAGAAACACACAGGTTCCTCCACCCTTAATATCTAGATATCCTTCCTAGCATGCATTTATACAGAAGATATAGGCCTTCTTCCGTACCCGTAATCTCACAGATAATATGTTCAAATCTACCACTTGTCACACAATGTGACAAAGGGAGGGTCCATCTCCTCAAACTAGGAGAAACAAAGTTATATACTGGAAGAATTTTGTTGTACTGCCGAGCTGGAAATACAGATCCCCTAGTTCAAGGATGGCCACCCTGGCCCTTCAGCTGTTGTAAAACTAAAACTTCGAACAGCTGGTCAGCCACAGGGCCATCCCTGAGCTAGCGGGTGGGAATCTGTCTCTTGGAAAAGCGAATGTAGAAAGGATATAAAGGTGGGGTGCAGAGCAAAAAAATGGAGTCCCTTGGCATCTTATGCTTGTGTCTCACAAGGACAAAATTACTACCCGCTAAAACTCTCACCTGGCTAGGGTTCACAAATCGGGCAAGTTCTAAGCGGACTGTGCATGCTCCATTTTTAGAGAATGGTGTGAGCACTTTCAACTCAATCACAGATATACTGGCTAGATGACCCATATGCTGGTGGTACCTTGGTGGTATCTGGCCATGCAGAAGTCTCACTGACCCCTGAAATGACATCTACCAGTCTGTAGTTGGAAGCACAAATAGCTGTTGACCTTAAGCTCGCTGTAGGTCTCCTCACATCAATGAATGTCAAAAGAGGCACTTGGCATACATACTTCACAGCACAGAACATGCTTTGAAAGGTTAAGTGCAGGCATCACATTTGATCCCGATGAAGCTGTCAAATTAACTTCCCTGCTACATAAAGACCTACACATTATAACTATTTACATATGTTAACTTTTAGGTCTTCATATGAAAAACCTTCTAAATTAGTAGATTTATATATATTTTTAGCATTTTTTAATGCAAAAGGGAAAACAGGATACATGAAATCCAGAACTTAATATATTCTAAGCGACTGACAGCACATTGAATAGTAGACCGGTAATAACCCTAAATGCTTGTGCACTTACTTTTTTTTGTCCTTTTTTCTGTAAAGTTTTGATATGTTAAAATGTTTTATAAAAATAGATTTGCCCCCCCCCCCCCCAAAAAAAAATAAAATAAAAAAATAAAATAAAATGAAAACCTGTGCACTTACCACTCTTCCAGGTCCCATGCCTTTTACTACCACTCGGACATGTACAACTCCTTTATCAACAGCTTTCTGGAAAAAGAAGAAGAAAAAAAAAAAAAACAAGATAGTTGAAAGAAACTCCAAGCTATGAACGTGTAGTAATAGCAATGGTTCCAAAATCCAACACATTCAAAGTCACACTAGAGACCTCGCTAAACGAACCCTTGCAGAATCATTACATGTGCTCCGATATAGTCAAATCTACGTCGAGAAAACAAAAACACGGACACAAAAAGGGTAAAAAGTGAACGACAGCGTACCCAGGGAACACCCATACTGATCTACTAGGCAATAAACAATTAGACAACAAATACAGAGTGGCAAACAGGGAGAAAATTGGTAAGGGAAAAAAATGGCTTATGAATTAAGCTGCAGGGGCACCAGCGTGAAGAATTGGAACAGTCGGCTACTAATCTATAAGCAGAAAATGCCTTTTAACAGAACACCTACTGACCATCAAGCTGAAAGAGGAATTGTTTGGAAATGGCTCGGAGGTCGTGAAGAGGGCCTTCCATTTTTAAATAGAAGATGCTCTTTTTGTCTGTGCCTGGAAGCAGACGCTCCATTTACTTCGAAGGTTACAAACCTCATCTTCACTCCCCCCCCCCCCCATGCATTACAATAAACAGTCGGGTTTTCCAGTAACGCAGATTTCTCAAAAGAATTGAATGGCGGTCGGACTTGAGATGTAGAAACATGAACAACTGCTGTAGCTCACACAACTTAGTAGACAGACTAGATGTCAGCTCCTGTGGAGAGAAAAGACTACGGGAGGTATAAGAAAGTGGAACTGTCAGGCGGTTCAAAATTTCAACACTTTCTAACAGTAGAAGCAGTGGAGAAATGGACAAGCTATTTCCAGAATGTGCCAGAGCTCTGAAATAACCCAGCCACGTTCACTGAGGCAAAGGCCTACGCAGGTCTTCTCCACCGCAGCTTGGAGTCTCCTCACAGGTGTATACTGTACTGTATGAGGAATTCACAATCTAAGTAGTCAACTGTTTTTAAAGGGGTTATCCAACCCCTATAAAAGACCCTCCCAAAGCCCGTGCCCCTCGTATACAATATACTTACCTGCTCTCCAACACCCACATCAATGGGTATCCCTGCTGCATCTCCCCGTCGCGTGGATCAAAACATCCAAGGACGACCCTCCCTAGCATCGCGGGTGACGGTAAGGGGGCTTATCCCCGTCTTGGCCTGCTATTGGCTGCTTCCTGCACATCGCCGAATGTTTTGATCTGCGCGATGGAGTGATGCAGCGCTGCCATGTAGGTATCCGGAGGGACGCGGGTGCCAGGGAGCAGATAAGTATAATGTATACGAGGGGCCCGGGCATTGGGGGGTTGGCTAACTCCTTAAGAATTACCTACCTAAATCTATTGCAGGAATTGATGAATAGGATAATTTAATACAGAATTATTATCGATCAGACCCTTTGGCAGTGCTTAGACATATGCAGGCAGCTCCAGATTCTGTGAACCTACAAAGACAAATAGGCTCATTTACGGCAGCCTGTAGTCTGCAGTCCATTAACAGGGGAAGGAAACAGACTTTATAGTCACTAGAAGCTTACATATTTGCAGTAAAGGTGGTCAATGCTTTATTTCACATATCTTCAGGTGGGTTTTATGCTGTATTTTTCCCCCATTATGGGACTCTATGCAGTACTTAGGTCAGCCATACACAACAGACCCCTCCACACACATGCAAGCTGAAAAGGTGGGAAAGACGGTACCAGAGAGCTTATTTCCCAGAGAACAAAAGAATCTGGTATCTCCCCTGAATTTCCTGATGAGGGAGGGCTGGAAGGCCGTCACATACATTAGATGATCGACACGTTCAGGTGACATTGATCCAATGTGTACGGCCAGCCTCAGTGTATGCAAGTGCCATGGATCGGTTTGATTCTGAACACACTAAAAGCTTTAACTATTTGTCTATTTCTTGGATACCCTGTCTGGCTATGGGCTTCGAGAAAATTATATATTATATTTCTATTAATGTCCCTCCACAGTGAACGTGCAATTTTCTACAGCTTACTCACATCACGCCGTGATACTCACTAATTTTTTATTTTATTTTTTTTTTATAGGGGAAGTGGGTACTGATTAATACCCTTGGAATACTTTTTGAGGCTGTACCATGGGCAACATGAAATAATAATTTCAGTCACAATGAGCGTGCAGGTCATGAAGGCCTTTTATGTAACCGTGCACAGAAAACTCTGATGGGTTTATCATTTCACAGGCTTGTCCTAATTAGTTTTATTTTGTGAAGTGAAACATTGTGACCTGTCTGTATAGCTAATCACGCTGGGAAATCTCAGTAGGGAGAAAGAAAACACAATCTATGGAACACTAGGGTTTCGCATCTGGCAACATTGGGTGGGTGCTGCCACCTAGTGGAAATTGCAGCACCTGCCTGTCTTCCAAAATCACAAACCATAAAGCGTAAAAGAAGAAGAATCCCAACAATCACAACCCGAGTATTGCTCTCTCGTCTCTATTTTGCTTCATTAGCAAATACAGGATTTGTCCTCCAATACCAAGGCTGTATATTCAGGAATACACCTGGAACTGAGAATTTTATCGATATGAGGAAGAGACCTAAATACATAAGTCTGGAAATAAAATATAAGACGTAAAAAATAACAATGAACAGCGGTTCTACCCTCCCAAAATACAAAAAAAATTAAAAAAAATAAATGATAGATCGTCCTTTGTGCCCTACAGAATCTCAAAATTAATAATCCACCATAACATATCAGATAATACCCCAAGGCACTGACTCTTTACGCTTCTAATGAGTTTATTTATAATAAATAAGACAATAATGAAGAGAAAAATCTATAAAATAAAAATCAAAAGGAAAAAGGAACCTGCACTCCCTGAAGTTTATAGTGGCTATTATGGCCATAGGAATTAGTGTTAGGTTCCCATCTTACAGAGATCGCCTTGACGTTTGGCAGACGGGCCCAAATAATTTTGTAAAAAAAAATGTATTTGCCAAGAATCTCAAATTTACTAAATAAGCGTAGCATTAGCACCAGAATACTTCATATTACTATGGCATTTTTGTACTTGATTTGGTTTGCAGAGTTGTATTGCTAACAAATTAGGTAAATTGCTAACAAGTACACCATTTTAGGTTCAGATACTCTTTAAAGAGACAACCCACACCACTTTAAGAATAGTATAATAATGAATTTATTATGGGAATACGAATAATTAGGCAAATATATGTTCTTTTTAGCAAAATATGGTAAATACACAAACACCAAATACAACACTCACAAACAATAAGGAGTTAGACAAAGGATAACACAAATACTAATTACACATTTACAACCACACTTCATCTAGAGTCCTAACTACATCCAGAATGAAGGTACATACATCACCAATTGAGTTCGCATCATCCAATAGCAACACACATCAGCTGGGGAGCCCGCTTCAGCAAGACTTGACTTCATCAGAGACTTGATTTGGAACCATTTTCCTAGGCAAGTCTCCTCCTAGGTGAACTCCAATGTCATGCTGAAACTGTCCAGCTTTTATACTATTTTACCAAAGAGCTTCACCCCCTAATGGAACGTAGCTAGATTACACAATCCATGAAGGTCATTGTGCATATATTGGTGTTCTGAGAATTGGCCACTCCAAGGTTCATAATGATACCAGATCTGCAATAAATCAGAATCCCAAGACAAACTATGCAGACAATACTAATTATCCTGCACACATACCTTTCCCAACAGATCATTGTTCATTTACACATCTAATACATAGGACAATACCTTGTACACATGTTTTCTGTGTCCAATCAGATAGAATGAACAAAGCTTTCCCCAAACATTTCCCCACCAGTTTCATTTCATCTAACAGAAATATACAAGGTCTCAAACAGTTAAGACAAATGACAAGGACACAGTTTAACTATTCACATACAAGCACTGCCAAAACAGTCTTCAATTCATTCAGAGGGAAGAATAATTTAAATCAGACCCTATGGATTCCAACTGATCAGAGACATATTCATATTTGCACTTCGAGAGTGCTGTTGCATCATATTTCTTTTCCTTTGTATTAAAATCTCAAAATACTTATAGGTCCTGGTCCATGCAAGTAGCTAGTATACCATGCTCCGCAACCTTGTACTTTAGAAGTCTTTGCGGGTAGTTCCTGCAAAGGAAAATGTATTTTTTGTACTGACTGACATGATCTATCACAGTGCGATTCGCCCAGAGCTCTGATGTACCAAATAGATGTGGAGCTTCTAGCTGACCTCATGTTGCTGTGTGTCGATATTTCAGCTGCGCATGCGCTGTACTTGTTACTAGTCTTGTATAACAGAGATATCTTGTGTTGGATCCAGTGCTACTAGCAATGAGCTCCTTGCTGGGATCAGTGGTACCACAGGATTACAGCGAGTTGCTTGTTTCACGTTTACTTGTTGGGATATATATATATATATATATATATTTTTTTTTTTTTTTTTTAATCACACAATAACAGCATTTTCAAGAACTGCATGGAGCTATTGAAGGAGGGGTCAGGCTCCTCGAAACACATCTAGCTGATGAAATTACCCAAAAAAGAAAAAGTTTTTAGTACAGCATCTATTTGTTGTCCAAATGTTCGAGCAGGATGCACGTCTATTCAGGAGTCCGGTCCAAAGACTCCAAAACCATACATGTAGAGAAAAAGAACAGAAGACAGCATCCTCTTCTTGTAGAAAATTGTTTAATCCATCAGAAAATCCAAAACAGGTGCAACGTTTCGGCTGACACTCAGCCTTTATCAAGCATACATATAACCATGTGCACCAAGTATTTATAGTGCCTACACCTGTGACATCACCAGGAATGACCTGGAACTACTCTTCAATATCTGTATATTCACTGTAAACCACTAAGGTTCCCCTCTGTATCGCAGTATCTACCTGAGAAAATATATTAGGTGACCATACACTTATAAAATACATGATATAATAATACAACATATTGGATTTACCACTGGTTCATTTCCAGGTACCGCTGGTGACGGAGACAATCAGGGCAGGTATCCTCGAGTCCACATAGTGATGTGGATCTCGCGAGAGATAATCGCGGTCACGTGACCTCCGACGGCGCATCATATAATTGCGCTTCATTCATCACGGTAAGGGAATGCCTATCCTTGCCAGTGACGTAGAGATAGTGAGAGATAGTTCCGATCACGTGGCC
Source organism: Rhinella marina (assembly GCA_900303285.1). Lineage (NCBI taxonomy): Eukaryota > Metazoa > Chordata > Amphibia > Anura > Bufonidae > Rhinella > Rhinella marina. Next base: position 64,520 of record ONZH01027917.1, on the reverse strand, counting down.
TTTGACAACGCATCACGTGATCGTAACCTCTTGTATCTTGGCAACAGGAAGGCTTCGCCGTAGTTAGGTCACATAGCACCAGGAAATGAACCAGTGGTAAATCCAATATGTTGTATTATTATATCATGTATTTTATAAGTGTATGGTCACCTAATATATTTTCTCAGGTAGATACTGCGATACAGAGGGGAACCTTAGTGGTTTACAGTGAATATACAGATATTGAAGAGTAGTTCCAGGTCATTCCTGGTGATGTCACAGGTGTAGGCACTATAAATACTTGGTGCACATGGTTATATGTATGCTTGATAAAGGCTGAGTGTCAGCCGAAACGTTGGACGTGTTTTGGATTTTCCGATGGATTAAACACCAATTTTCTACAAGAAGAGGATGCTGTCTTCTGTTTTTTTTCTCTACATGATGAAATCACCCAGTCTATTTTAATATGTCTTTGGACATCACCCTAGATATATATCCCACGTCGGGGCGCAGCATCTAAGTGTTTTCATTACAGTCAATTCTGCCGACAACTGAAATAGCGTGAAGTGCTAATACATACGGCAACGTGAAGCAATACTGTACAGAGTAGTGTTGTCACAATACCAACATTTTGATTCGATTTCGATACCATAATGAAGTATTGCAATACGCGATACCATGAGAAAGAAAAATAAAACGCCAAAAAAGCTGTGTGCACTCCGTGTAACAGAACAGTCCTATCCTATTTTTTTTTTTTTGGATGGGGGGAACCACAAGGTGACTAAAAATACAAAACACTCTTTGCTATTTGTTATTTTTTCCCTCTCACAGTGTTCACCTCATAGGAGCTATCTTAATATTTTAATAATTCTGACTTTTTCTTACGTGGCGATACCGAATGTGTTTATTTTTTTAATTGTTTATATATTTTTATATGTAAAATTGGGAAAAGGGGCGATTTAAACTTTTAATATTTTGGAGTTTTTTTTTTTTACTTTTTATTTAATAACTATTAGCCACTTTAGGAGTTAGAATCCTTGTCCTATTCTCCCTAATAAAGCTCTATTAGGGTGAATAGGACTTCACACTCTCCCTGCTGCCCTGGGCTTTGTGCACACAGTGGCAGGGAGCTTACCATGGCAGCCATGGATGGCTTTAGTAGCGTCCTGGTTGCCATGGTAACCGATGAGGCCCGCGATTACACTGCTGGGGCTCTGATCGGAAGCTGCCACCAATGAACATAATTAACCCCTAAATACAAATGTACACAGCCTCAATTACAGGGAAAGGCAATCCCGCCAAACCCCATCAATTAACCCCGCAGGTGCGACACCTGACTGGTTAATTGACGGGGCTGCGCAGTATCGTATTGGAAAACAGCAAATCTTGATATTGTATCGCTCCAGATGCAAAAGTATCGATTGGGTATCAAAAGTTCAATACACACCGCAACCCTAATGGAGAGGCCGAGAGCTCTGTAGTGTACCAAGTCTCAGTAACAGCAGTACAGCGGGGATTATAATCTGTAGGGTTATACTGTAGCTTTTAGTTAAGTATAATAAAGGTTTTGGAATTTAGGGGAGGTAGTTTAGTTTTTAACAATGCAATCCAAGTACTGTTGGCCATAGGCCTTTTGTAAATTGGACAATTATCTGGATCTGAATCGAGTAAGTGATCACCATACAATTGGTCACAAGCACTAGTTGCAGCTCAGCTCCATTGAAGTAAATGGGGCTGAGCTGTATACCAAGCACTGCCACTGCACGATGCTATGAAAAGCTGCCAGGAGGTGGCTGTGCTCACCAGAGCTGTGTTGAAACAGCTGCTCGGTGGGTGTCCCTGAGGATAGGTCATCATTATCTCTACCTGGACAACCTCTTTTTTATCGGATAAGCTGGGGGTAGGAATCCCGCCACCCCGCATATTAGCCATTTGAAGAGGCCGCAGCACTCCGTGAGCCCTTAGGCCTCTCTCTAGGCCATGTGTTGTCACATTCATCGGTCACATGGCCTAGGCACAGTGAATAGGCTGAGCTGCAATACTAAGAAAAGCCACTATACAATTTCTGGCACTGTGCATAGTAAGCTGTGAGGAGGCTGCAGTGCTCCAAACAGCTGATAGGCGGAGGTGCTGGGAGTCGGAGCCACGCCGATCTGATACTGATGACCTATCCAGAATAACCCTTTTAATCCTGAATGGGACAATCGCAGAGTCATATGATGATATATGAGGCCAGATACAAACAGGTTAAAGAGAAAAACAAAAAAAAAAAAATGTATGTAAGTAACATTACAAATCTGTTCGATAGTTGATACTATGAAGTGATCACATTTCAAAATCCAAAAGGTTTCTTGTTGTAATCATTTTTTGAACCAACTGCTGCCTCTTTTGGGGCGAATGATTCTTTCAATGCTCGCAACATGTATTACACTGCTGGGGCTCTGATCGGAAGCTGCCACTGTCACCAATATGTGCTTCAAAAACAAAAAAAAAAAAAAAAAAAAAAAAAAACCACGTCTTTAGGGGGTTGTCCAGGAATACATTGATTTTAGAATGGCAGCTTGCCTCCCGTACTGAAAGGATTAGACTTACCTGTGCCCTGTTGCTCCAGTCCACTGTGCTAGCTCCTAGGTCTCCATCTTTCTGTCCAGGATTAGTTTTTTTGCCCCCCATGGGCACGGTCACCTGATCCTCTTCAGCCACCTTTCTTCAGTGGTGACGTGTCCCTCGTGAACATATCATTGCTGAAGCCAGCGGTTGCTCCCTGCTGCTCAGTTTCACCCTGGCCATAATCACTGCTCTACCGATCATCATCTTATAAGCTTACAGACAGACCGGGTCACATGTGCCACTGCAGCCAATGACTGGCATGAGCAGAGATATGTCCCCAAGCAGCGCATCATTGCTGCTTAAGGACCTGTTACCCCTGAGGCCAGTCATTGGCTGGAGCATCATACCTGACCCCGCCTGTGTAAAAATAAAAGATGACCAGTGAAGAACACAGGCAGCTGGAGCGGCAGGCGACAGGGGAGGATGGATTTCTCCACCTGAACGGAAGGCTGGGGCAAATTTAAGAAAAGCTGGACAATCCCTTTAAAGCCATCATTCATATATGTAAGCACAACACTCATCTTATAGCTTTTCATTCAAGAATATAAGAGAAGATCCATCACTTATAGAAAACAGCATACACACACACACGGTAGACTTGTCCACTTACAGTTGCTGCTGCGATGCCGGCCGTCTGAGCCGCTACAGAAGAGCTCTTCTTGGCATTTCTGAAGCCCTCCGTCCCACAGGATGTACGCGTTATATACTTATTGTCGGGGTGTGTGACCTGGATGTGAGTGCTGTAATACATAGGGGTAGAGATTCACAATCTGGAAGCATGTAAAACATCACACATACTGTTCATACATCTGTACTAAAGCAGAGTTTTGTCAAAGCAGGAAGGTTAGTAGCTATGGCAGTGGCCATACTGGATATCCGGGCTACACCCGGCTTTCTCAAAAAGCTGGTATAACAAGCAAAGCACCTGGAAATAGTCTTCTCTTTTTTTTTTTTTTTTTTGCTAATGTCGCTCCTCAGATATAGAGGATTTTGCCCATTGTTGCACACAGTAAGCAAAAAGGCTGAATACAAAAGTAAGAAACTGGGACACATTTACAAGTTGATGTATTTTATGGTGACACAGTTTGACATGCTATTTCTTACTTACTGTATGTATTATTTCAGGATTTTAGCTGTTTATTTACTACTGTCATCCACTTCTTTCCATCCTCAGTGGGGAATATAGTGATTTGGAGGACTTTCACTTCTGCTGCGTTTCCCTGTGCATATACTGTACTCACATGTACACAAGTTCATGTATCTGACATGTCCTGGTAGGTAGGTAGGTGTATTCAGCATCATTTTTATAGGAGTTGGAAGTGAAATAAAAAAAATGGCCTGTAGCATGGCACTACTCTCCATGGCCTACGTCTGGAACTGCAGCTTAGACCCAGTTATCCAGCTCAGGTTTGGGGTATGTTTAGTAGTCTATTTAAAGCGGATGTGTCCTCGTCGCTATCGCTAGCAATCGCTAATAAGTACAGTAATACATGTATAGCACACCTGCCCCTGACTCCTGATCAGTCATTTGTATGTCGATTCCCTTGCTGCACACCCACAAACCGGCCATAGAATGCATGGAGAGGACTCGCGTGCACGCACACACGATGGAGAGGACTCCTGTGGAGGTTGTCTCTATGCATTCCATGGTCGGTGCTTTTTCCTGCCATTTACTTGGGCAATTATCCCTAGCCTGTGACCATGAGGCGAGAGGAGAATCTTGCATCAAGGTGGCAGTTTATGGCAGGCCACTGGAGTCTATGGTTTCAGTCTGTCTTCAGCCTCATGGGCCTCAGGACACCCTGCCTGAAGCCTATGAGGCAGTTGAAGAGCACAAGAGGTTGAGATGACAAATGAAACCTTCTGCACAGAGAATCAGGGGGTGCAATGACGTGCTCATGAATGCCTGAGTCAAGACATTGGCGCTTGTGATCACGTCACTGCGCCGCCTGAGACCCAGCACAGGAGGCCACAGTGATTTCATCACGACCTCCTGCATAGTGACGTGGCAACTCAGGCAACAGGCCGGAAAGGGCATGTAGCCTGCATCACAGACGGAGAACATGAGTCCGGTGCTTTTTTTTTTTTTTTTTTTAAATATGTGGGCACTAATACAGACCAGAGCACTAGTGGGGTATTAAACAGACTGGAGGACTAAAGGGGGGCCTTATAATACACTACTGGGAGCACTAATACAAGCCAAAGCACTACAGGTGGTGATGATGGGGGAATCCTAATACATGGGGCACTACTGGGGCATTAATACAGGCCGCTGCACTACTGGGGGCGTTATAATACTGGCGCTACTACAGGGGCATAATAAATAATGGAGCCACTATAAGGAGCACTATAATTACTGGGAACAATATAGGGGCTTTATCACTACTGTGAGCTCTGTAGAGGCGCCTTAAAGGGGACTACTATTAGTATGGGGGACATTCTGTTGGGCACAGATTTTTTTTTTTTTTGCAGTATAGTGTTTCAGGAGGCATTGGGGAGCACAGCAGGCACACTATTGGGGCACCAGGAGGGGGGGGGGGGGGGGAGGATGATGGAAAAGTGAGGAACCCAAGATGACTGTGATCCAAACTCTGCAGACACAAGACGCAGCCGAAAGAAGTTGTCAATGGAGAAGATGGGGAAATAGACCATCTACATCAGAGGAGACATCACTGGATGTAAGAGGCATGTGGTGCTGTATTTTATTAACAATAATTTTGTATTATATCGTTTTTAAAATTAACTCAGTCAGCCAACTGGAAATTTTTTTTTCTATCTGTGGATCAGATATCCAGCCAAGTTTGAGACCCTTGACTTATATAGTTTATAACTATAGTATAGAAAACCTGATGTCTTAAAATTCTGGCTACATTATCTAGTGATCATACAGGCTAACATGAAGACAGAGGATTATTTTATTTGCCATCATTAGATATTCTTATACACATGTATAGTTCAGTTAGTGCTGTAGCTTTAGCAACAACCTGGGGAGGAAGGAAGGTTCAGGACTAGAAAGGCCAGATTGGTTTCCTACAAAGGAAGGAAAGGATTGTGGACTTTAGTATTTAACTTTTTTAGGACCAGATTTCCCCTGTAACTACAGCTGCTCAAGCTACAGGTAAAAATCAACCCAGCGTCAGGGACAATTGTCACTGCTAGTGCTGTGTCGTCAGTCCTAGCACCAGGTTTTGTACCAGGATCCTGGAAATCACATGATCGGTCACGTGACCACCAGTGCAGCAACACTGGGGGTGATTTATTAAAACTGGGATAAAAGTAGAACTGGCTTAGTTGCCCATCACAACCAATAAGATTTTACCTTTCATTTCCCAAAGGAACTCTGAAAAATGAAAGGTGGAATCTGATTGGTAGCTATGGGCAACTAAGCCAGTTCTACTTTACACCAGTTTTGATAAATCTCCCCCACTGTCTTTATTCAAAATACAATGCTGATTGAGCAGCGTGTAAAGGAAATGAGAGAAAATAGAAGCAATGAAAACCATTTCAGTCTTCTCTCCTAGACGCTCAGCAGTCTGTGACCAATCATTTGGGCAGCTTATACCTGTGCAGTAGATGGGCAATGCCAAGGGTTTAGGTAGCAGGACCGCCTGCTGGTTCTTAACGTGGACCGTCCACACTCACCGTCAGGGCTGAGCTGTAATACTAAACATAGCTCTTTGACCAGAGTTTTTAGTAATGTTCACCTGTAAGTAGCATATGGGAAGAAACAAGGTACAACATGGATTCTATACGAACACTGCCCTGAGTGATGGTCATACAGAGGGAAATGGTGATGAACTGGAGACCCCATTGTAGGCAGGAATTCATCTGGACATTTTCTGTAGACATCACATACAGGATCTTTAATTAACATTTAATATGATGATACCGCAGTAGGGGGGAGTAAAATCTGGGTCGCGTCCGCCAGTCTTTGCATTTCAGTGTTCTGCACGAGTACAAATGACAGTAATAAAATGAAGCCGCGGCTCACTGCTTTCCCCAGGAGAGTCCCTTTGTTTTATAGTACACTTCAATTAAACACTTCGTTATTCCAGCAGACAGACCCTCCTGTGCTGCACGCAGGAAGGCAGCCCGTGTCCTAGTCCTATAACTGACACTAGAAATTCTAACAGTATTGATTGCTCTTCATTAGGTTCCTTTCCCATAACTACCGCTCAGTGCACTGGTCCAGAAGGATGAGTCCAAGAGCACAGCTTGGGGCTGATAATAGAGACGGCACGCATGTGTGTAGGACGCCTCCATCTCCCATCATCTTGACAATGTGACAGGAACATATCACATGTATCCACAAATTACATGATGATTTCGCTGTCCTTGATTGACAGGACCAGGCCAGCGTTTGTCTCCTGCTGCCGGCCCTGTGTGCTGCACGGCGCATGCGTGAGATTTACCCAGCACACAGGACTGGCAGCAGATGACGAGTGCTGGCCCCATCAATCAAGGTCGGCAGGACGTGGAAGGAGGTAAGAAAACGGAGCCTCGAGGAGCAGGAGAAACACCCCCCGCTCCTAGAGGCTCATTTACATATTACAAAAGTAGGAATTCGGCAGTAATGGGGCCATCAATAAAAATAATAGCAGAGTTAGGGTATCAAGGTTTTTTACAGTAATAATTCAAAATTACTACACAAAGTCTTGCGAGACTGCAAACAACGTAATAACTTCGGCTCATCGGAGCCAATACATTCTAATACTGTACAGGGCTCCTGCTCTGTACAGTATTGCAACAAAGTTTTATGCGAATCGACTTTGGATTTGCTCATCCCTAATTATTAGGCTTGGTGGCCAGTGCGAAAACTGCAGGGTTTTATTTATTTATTTTTTTAAAGCGATATTGAAATCGAAAATTAAAAACATCTTCGATTTAAAAAAAAAAAAAAAATGTTAAACATAAAAACGTGATTTAAACAAGGATATAAAAATATAAAAAGGATATGGGCAGATTTATTAACCTTACCTTATTACTTTCACACGTAAGATGCCTTATAACATCTCATTCTTGGTCATTATTACTGAGAAGTAAGGCTATGCTCTTGTGATGGAACTTGACCCAGAACACAGATTTTGCCACCCAATCTGCGCTAAAATCTGCATCCCATGTATGTGAATAGCATGATGCTTATTCCATCGGAAAATTTTGGGATTATTCTCACTGAATGACACATCAATGACCCTTGGCTTCCTGTACATAATATTCCATTGTGTGAGCCTAAAGGTTATACTTCATTTGGATGCAAAATGCATGTGGCTATTGAGTGAAGAAAAAGAAGGGATACTGATGGCAAGTGTAGGACTTACAGGGTTCAAGTTGATGCAGAAATTAACCTACGTTTCACTATCTTGCAGCATCCCAGCATATAGACATTATAGGGAGGGCGCCAAACTTAGGACCCCACTTGGAGAGACCCTGACAACCTATGGCTAGAAGACTCAGTCCATCCATACAGGTTTCACAAGACCACCAACTAACTTAGGCCTCATTTACACAACTGCATTTTTGGTCTGCAACCAATCCGTATTTTTTGCAGTTTGGATGCGGACCCATTCAGTTATAAAAATAAATAAATAAAAGGAGGTCACACGGACATCATCAGCATTTTTTGTGGACTGCAAAATACATACGGTTGTGTGATTGCACCCTTAAAGACGGCTTGGTGGACTTTGAGTACATTAAATTATGCACGACTCTCTGGCATCGTAGGTCAGCGACACTTCACATATTCACATCAAGACTGGACTTACTTGTTGTAAGTGGCTTTAATATGGACAACTGGCACTTCTTCATACTTCAGTCCACTCCATCGTAATGAACTTTTCTCCCCGGGCATCGGTGGAAACAAGCTGTAGGATGATCATACAATGTAAGCAGACGGCACACTACGTTATTTCAGGAAGAGAAAAATAATCCTCTTAGCATTTTTGAGGAGTATGAAATAAAGTGCTGGGTGACTTTCTGGCAATAACTTTTTTTTTTTTAATTTTTCTGTTGATGTATCTGTATGAGGGCCTTTTTTGTGAGGCAAATTGTATTTTTTGTGACACCATTTTGGGGTGCATATAACTTTTATTACCTTTTCTTGGAGTGGTAATGGGAAAAAAAAGCATTGTGTTTTGCACTTTAAATGTAAAAAGGGCTTGTTTTTCAGGGCAGAGATGTTGTTTTCGTTGATACCATCTTTGGGGGTACACGATTTTTTTTTTTGGGGGGGGGGGGGGGGGTGCTTCATTTTCCCTGCGTGCAACTCATTCAGCAGAAACCACCATGAGACCATCACATAATACGCAGGTATCCGATGTGTGATCCTATTCTGTCTCATACTACAATTAAACCTGAGAAATATATAAAGAAATAACTGGAGGATTTATGAAAACGGTCTTTGAGAAACTATGTTGCCCACAGGAACCAATTACAGTGCAGTGAACACATATAAGATCCGCATGAATTTCTGCGTGGAATTATGTGGAAACATTTTTGGTGTGGTTTTGCTGCAGATCTCAGCCTTCGTTGGAAAAGGGTGAAATCTGCAGCTAAAGCCACAAACATTATTGATATGCTATTAAATTTGAAATCCGCATGAAAAAAAAAAAAAAAATTCACAAAATGTACACGAGATCTATGTAATCTCATACTTTACGGGTACTACGCTGTGGTTTTGTGGTTTTTCACACAAGGGAATCTGCATGTATTCCACAACGTGTGCAGGTGGCCCAAGTGCGATAAGCAGAAAACAGGGTCAGACATATCTATGGACCAACAGGTACCCAAAAAACAAACCGCCCCCTCCCCCCCATTTGCTATGGACTACTTATACTCCATATACTGGTGTTCTATAAGAAATGCTGAGCCCAGCACCCAGAATACTCGGCAGTATATTCTTTTACATGTAAAATAAAACACCGCTAAGATGTTACACGGGGAATTACACATTTCCATTTGTTCCTGTACTTTCCATCTATACAATATTGATAGTCGTCTTATTCCCTGTAAACCTGCCTTATAGATTCTGAGAAAACAGCCTGTGGTACTGCCCCAAATCACCAAAGCCTGCAAGCATTTTCTAAGACAATAAAAGCAGCTACCGCCAAGTACTTCAGCAACCGTAATCAATAAAACGTCTAATACAGAAGCTAATATAAGCTGAAATAAAAAGAAATACATCAGTCGCCTGAGAATTCTGATCAAAACTAACATTTCGAAGTAAAAATGCCCTCTGCTCGTGATAGTTTTATGCTGCTCCCTTTTTTATAGTCAATGACGAGGACATAAATTACCATTCTGCGGCACTGACAAGTCAATCACTGTGGGGCAGATTTACTACTGAAAATGCACAATCCCCCCCAAAAAAACTGGCGGACATGCCTTGTACCACATTTATTAACCATTGTAGACACTTCCCTAGTCTGAGGGGGCATGGCTTCACAGGAAAGGGGGTGTGGCATAAACATGTCTTCATGCTTCAAAAAATTAGCACAATTTTTGAAGTAAACTAAACCAAATAATAGGCGATGTAAAGCGGACTAAACGGACGAAAGCATCAGCCACTGTGATAAATCTTGAAAAGTGTCAAATGTTTTACACGGACTGATAATTCCGGCAATTATTGGGAACTAGAGATGAGCAAAGTTTCGAAAAATTCAAATCTGCTGCTTTGCCGAACTTAGTCAAGAAATTAGATACGTTACGAATTGCCTCATCACGAATCGCTTTTCACTGTATGGAGTGGACGCAATGATTGAGAACGGCGATTGTGCTGACCTCCATCATTTAACCCCTCAGATGCCGTGGTTAACACCGAATGTAGCAGCCGAGACTCACATTCAGGTGCTCAGCTGTTAATCCGGGGTTAAAAAATAAATAAATAAATAAATAAATAATAGTTTGCGGAGAGGCCGTCAGCGCCTGCCTTGCTTGAAGAAAACCCGCCAAAGGACCTGCGGTGAGTGTGAAAACGTCACCACATGATCAAACTGGCAGAATAATGCTGTCGTAAGGGGTAAACAGGGGTGGGGCGCTGGGGGTGTTTCCTTCATAATGTTTCCACACACTCATCTTCCTCCTGCCAGTCTGCATTATCATCAAAACCCTTATCCGATTAAATTATTATGTTTCATTTCCGAAAATAAAGGGCCTTATAGAATAGCCTGCAGAGATGTATGCATTTGCTGGTTGTTTCATTTATCCGCTAAGTGTAACCTGCGTTTGTGTGGGGATGGCGAGTTTGTCGTCCGCAAAGTGTTGATGTTTGACAAGTGTCTAGCAGTTAAACATGGCGGGGATCTAACAGCCTCTTCTCTTCATAGATATGTGCATCTTTTAGTAACACTGCTTGCTGTACATCTCATCCTGCATATATGGTAGATGTGTCTTTTAGTAAGGGAGAGTTCACATCTCCATTTCAGTTTTTGTTCTTCCGATTGGTCAAAACAAAACGTATCCTGTTGCACAATTCGCAATCATTTAAGCCATTTCCATCTGAGATACGTTTTTTTTTTTTTTTTTTTTTACGGGGGGGGAGGGGGGGGGGGGGAAGACCTGCATGTTTTTTTTTCTGTTCTTCTGACGGATCAGCAGAACAGAAAATGAAGCGGAGATGTGAACTCTCCCTATCCCTGACTGCTGCACATCTCATCTTGCATAATCATCACATATGGTATATGCAGCAATTTTCTTCCGGACGATTTTTAAAATATTTGCCGGAACGCGGCTGGATCTCCACTGGTCCCTATTATAGTGAATGGAGCCGGACGGAGCCTTAGAAACCTCCAGCAATGCCGCTGTGCGCAGAGGTCTACAGGCTCTTCCCTGCCAGATCTCTGACGCTAGCATGCAACAATGACGATTCCACTCTGATTCCCGTTACACTGTGGTTATAACAGCATAAGATTGTACATGGCGACCCCGTTCACTTTCATTACCTCACGGCTTTGTCTCTTCCAGGGGCAGCAGCATCCCTACGGTTTAAGTACACTTTGGTGTGGGACCACTTACCCAATTTCTTTTGCGCTTTGGTCACTGATGGGACTGGCTGTAGAACTTGGAGATGTCTGCACGCTCGCACATAGCAGCCGGCACCAGGAAGACTTTAATGCCCTGGATATGAAAAAGGAGTAAAAGGAGTTAGAACATGGCACAACGCAACATCTCTTCCCCACATCTGCTCATCTCTAGATACACAGCATGCCATCCATCTTCAGAAGTTTGTAGGGCTCCGGGCAGACTGCGCCTGGGCACATTGTTGGAGGTATATGTCATATACCTGCGATGGGAGGCTCTGCTGTATGCCACTGATGGTATATGTAATGTGGTATACCTCTTTTACATTAGCCCTCTGTATTTTCTAAGCAGTTAAAAAAAAAAAAAAATACACTGGCCCAACATACATTTGGCCTCGGTCATGTGAATGGATAGAT